>CM050170.1:177942895-177990395 GCA_027410445.1 Discoglossus pictus | reverse complement strand
GGACCAAACGCGTTTCACTTGTGCTAGCAAGCTTTCTCAATGGTTGTAAAAGAGGAGTAAAAAGGTACTCTAGTGGGTTATCTTGCTAATAAAATGGAAAAACACACTGATTTGCACATTCTGTTGTGCACAGTGTAATATGTGCATGCAGAAAAGAATGATATATATACACGCACACAAGTTACACGCTCTGATACGGATGTGCACAAAGTACAGGACATAAAACTAAAAATACCCTGTGTCACCTGGCCCTTTATCTTCACAGCATAATAATGTGTACATGAATACATCAAACTCACAGACTATGTTACACAGGATATCAAATATAGATACCCAGTACCCGAACTAGAGTATCTCCACAATGCCAGGGACATAGCCAATGGTATGGTAAGGTAGCACTGGAGATTTCACAATCCTGACTACTGTATAAGGAAACTATATAGGTTTCTGCCTACCCATGAGTGGAGACTCTATATATCTACATGATAATATATAATGTAAATACTGTATAGGGTAGCATATAGTATCAAATATAGAAATGTATAAATATCTTTTAATAAGAAATATATACATATATATGAACAGGACCAAATAAAAAGAAAATGAAGCAGTCGTCTATAACCGTTTAGCCTCATGGTATGACGTACATAAACTGGTATCCAATTGTGAGAATCCACTTGGGAATTAATAAAAAAAAAAAAAATAATAATAAAAATAAATTAATTTAAAAAAATACATATATATTATATATATATATATATATATATATATATATATATATATATATATGAATAGTTTAAGCAATAGATGCCTGACCAGGTGTACCGTATCAGCTTACGGTCTATTCTATGAAGGATGCTAGGTCAATATCTCTATTTAGACCTTCTGGTTCCAAAGTATCTATGCGTGAATTCATTTGGTTTCAGCTGTCTGAGTTTGAGCACTCTGTCACCTCACCTAGGCCCTAGTTTGATATGGTCTATAGCCTGTATTGTGACCCCCTCAATGTCCCTGTTGTGACACCTAATCATATGGACAGAGAAGCCATTGGTGAGAACACCTTTAGCGACGTTGTCAAGGTGTTCTCTAAATCTGTTTTTTAGAGCTCTTTTTGCGACCTATGTATTGCTTGGAACATTTACAAGTTATTGCATACACAACATAATCTGATCTACAGTTAGTAAGGTCTCTGATACGGAACTTCCTATTTTTACTGGTGGATGCAATGCAGTTCTTATCTTTAATTATTAAACGACTCCATGTAGTACATCCCTTAGTACCACATTTAGTGGTGCCAGTTATAGTGGTCAGCCATTGATTAGTCTTGTTTCCCTTTCTCAACTCACTAGGGGCAATGTAGTTCTTTAGATTTGTACTTTTTCGGAATGTGATAAGTGGATGAGTTAGTAGGTGCTGTCCTGGAACCTCATCCTCTTTGAGAACATAGCTTTTTTTATGCTGCGTTTAATTTTATGCGCACAACTATATCAGAATGTGCAAATCTGTGTGTTTTTTCCATGTATTATGTTCTAGATTTTGGTGTAATTTTAGCATATTTTACCACGGTGCTAGGTCCTGGCAACCCCACGGTACTAATAGGCTATTTGTTTAGTCCCCTGTAACTGATGTGAAGTATACGCTGCACCGGAAGTGATGTCATTCTAAACCAGACGTGACGTTAAATATCTGCGACTGCCACACACAGCATTTAAACCTGGGAGAACCAGATGGGGGCCCTATTTTCACCAGAATATAAGCGAGATATCCCACTGGAGTACCTTTTACAACCATATTCCCATTGAGAAAGCCCGCCAGCAGAAGTGAAACGCGTTTGGTCCTTTTATTTTCATTCTTTTAGTTATTGTTACTGTCTTTTTTTTTATTATTTTCTTCTTTTATCATGTATAAGAATTTTTTTATACTCCTAAACCTTTGACTTGTACTCCAAATGACTATGTTACAACAATCCTCTACCATTTGATAAGTATCTAAACTACTATACAACACAACTTTATCATTTGTGTGCTGGATTTCTTTATGAATAAAAATATTTTATTTTGATAAACTATCGTATTAGCTGTGAGTATTCATAGGGGTCTATATGACTCAATTACCCAGCTTTTTCCGTGAACATTGTAGTTCATGTATAAACCGCACTCATAGGACGACTCCTCACGCCACCTAACGTGAAACAGACAAGAAGATCCAGTTCCCAGACCAGTGGAACCAGCTACCTCTGCGATATCTATGAGGAGAAGGACTTCCTGATGAATGACTGAAATACCTCATACAGTGAATTTTTTACCTGCATTCTATGTACGGTATTTAATGTAGTGAAGCATTTATTTGCACTAGGTTTTGCGCCTCTTCCCCTTCCTTTCCTCTCTTTTATTATTTTTTTTGCGTACCACATGAGAGGTGCCGTCTGAGGGGGCAGCAATTTCCAAGTGATCACAATTAATCCAATTCCATCAAGGAGGACCCCTTATTACCTGGGACTACGGCTTATCAACCTCCCTTAACCCACAGGACTAATTGGACTAAGGTACCGTGAGTCCCCATACCAGTACTTCAACACTTGTATTACACTCAACTATTTTCCTCCTCATACTTTGGGCCTATACGGACTCTGAAGCGCTTCAGTTTTAAGATCTTTCATTGGTCTTCTTTTCGGTTTATATAAATAACAATGTTTCATAATATTGTATTAAACATTACCTTTTGTTGCTCTGCCAAAGCAAGTTGCCATCTTTATTTCATAAGCAAGGAAATTCAATGGCTTTGTCTGAATTAACATAAATGTTTCTCCACTAAATTTGGCTATGCTCTTATCCCTCAAGGTGCTCCTTCTGACTTATCCGGACAACATGACTATGATGTTATTCTTTATGTTCTTCAAAATAACACTTACTTACTTACTACCTCAGATAGGAGGAGAATGATAAAAGTAAGTTATACTTCACTGTACTACCGTGATTGGGCACGTCAGCTCAGAATCCTCCACTACAAGTAAAGGCAATGCTTGGGTAGGGCAAATGGGAAAGGGAGTAATAGAAACATACTTTAGATTTCAAAGTGTGTGGGAGTGGTGAAAAACATTTTAACAATCACCTTTGATATTATACCCCACATTACAAGATATAAAGTAATGTTTGTTGTTCTAACCATTAATAATCCCCTTTAAATTCCTCAATTAAGACATTTTTTGAAACTCCATTTGATTTATGCTGAATCTATCCTACAAGCATTATGTGTGGATATTTTTAGAGGTCTCATAGCAGATACAAGTTAATAGTTATTTTTGTCAAATGCTTGCCTTTTAAAAAAATTATATCACCAGCTCAGTGAGGAGACTGTTCAGGAATGACTGGTACAGTGCAAGTTGTATGCAACTTAATTGATTTGATTGGAAAGTAGATATGACGTTGCTTACTGTACAATTTTGTCTATTGTTGAATATAATTTTGAAGGACCCCCGGGGCGGAACCAGCGTACTGGTATCTGCAGAGGGGGTCCCTTGACAGGGTAGGACCAAGTGCCTGCGGAGGAAGTTAGGGGGCAGGGCCACGCGAGAGGTACGGTGGCTCCGCCCCCTTAGGAAGAGCGGGCGCCATTTTAGCTTCACTCCGCAGCAGGCAGGGAACCAGGCACCCACCCACCCTCCCTGCTGTAAGAGCATTTGATATTGTTAAGTTTCATATATTCATTAAAAAAAACACATATATATATATATATATATATATATATAATAAATAAAGAATGTGTTAAAAAAAAAAAAGGAAAATAAGAAATATTGTAATATATTAAGTCATTATTCAGGAGATTTGTTGCTCATGTGATGAGCTTATGGTTGTTTATATGTGGTTTGTTGCAGCAGAGTTTTTAATAAGTTGTGTTGGGGCGGGTGGGGGAGTTGCCTGGGCCAATGGTGAGAAGGTGTGACGACGGCACAGAGGTTGACCTCTTGAGCGTGGGCTCAAGGGATGGGGTTACTGCCAAGCCCGGGGCTCCTCCCCTGTTGTAGTGAATTTACATATGCCATTTGCGTATTACAACAATAAAACTCGCAGCGGCCAGTTGTACCTCCAACAGTTGTGTTGTGTCATTTTTGGGGGTCAGGGACTTTGGGTCTTGCCGGGTCATGACTATGATAGAATCTACGTATTACTACCAATACGTGTAACCCCCCCCCCCCCCAAAAGATTACAATGGTACCAGTATCAAACGTAAACCCCTATACACTATAAAACATCTCTGCGGTACCATGAGGTTCTTAAGAGCACAGACAGATTTTTGTAAATTAATACATTTACTTATGAAGTACACAGTATATATGATCAAAAAGAATGATAAATTCCCATAAAATTTTATTCAGAAATATATATTGTTCAAATAAAACAGAGACAACAATATAAAAAGACCTAAACATTGTTTGCCAGGCTGTGGATTTTGAGGCAATACTTTCCTGGTCAAGCAGACAGCACCCCTGTATCTTTTGCGGATTCCCCAAGCAAGACAAAAAAGTGAACCTTTGTGTAAGGTATTAAAATTATATGGGTGTAGCTTCACCACTCCCCGACCGTAAATCTTACAAGAAAATAGTCCAGATATATCTCAGTGTACCAAGTACCACAGACACACCTAACATAGAAACAAAAGGGGACTTGGAGTGTGCAATTCCTGAACTACCCATATGCAGCAAGATGCTTAGCCTTTTTAAGTATTATTTGTTACACTAATCTAACCTATAGATTAATTTATATAACAGATATTTTGTCATACTAAATGTAATCAACAAAACATGTCTCTCTTTTAATTAAGTCTACAATGAATAAACAGTTTTTGAGTGCAATAGCTATCTGCACTTCGATCACAATGGCGATTTGATATCATGTAGCGTAATTATTCATGAAAACAAAAAGTAATAACCAAACAAATTAATTATGGCAGCTGAATTAAATGGTTCTGTTAATGCTTTCCAAATTCTCATTACATTCATTAATAATATTCATGCAAACATAAATCCAAACGGTGTTTCAGACAACAGCAACACAGATCCTGAAACCTGCAGTTGAACCTGATTAAGAATCCCAACACTCAAACTGAATTAGCTTATCATGAGAAAATAATTTAATACAAAGCTTTCTGATATGTAAGAAAAGTCACAATTAGGATCTACAGTATCTACAGGGTTTACATAGAGCATTGTTTTTGCTTAAAAGAAGCCAAAGTTTAATGAGACTGCAACAAGAAATGAGAATAAAGATAAAATTATTCAGCTCCAGAAAAGTGTGTAGGTGATAGTATGTATGTATGTATGTATGTATGTATGTATGTATGTATGTATGTATGTATATATATATATATATATATATATATATATATATATATATATATATATATATATATCCCCAGGCATACTGTTAATAATATAGATCCTTTTCAAACTTTTAAGATGCACCTCATCTTGAGTCCTGTACATGATGCATTATATACCTTTATGCAATGCAATGTCAGTCTAAGCATGTAACTAACTCCTAACCAATCTCAATACACCAACTTGCAACCTAATTCAACACGCATGTCAAAATAGGTTACACTGCATGCATATTGATATTAGTTATGGGTACATGAAAACAACCAGGAGTCATCAAGGTCTTCTTTTCATGAGGCCCCATAAACCACTATTTCATAATAGCGGTCATGTCTATCAGCATGAAAAATAATAATAAATCATTTTAGAACTATGACAAGCTTTTAAAATGTTTTAGAGCACTGTGACATTGACTTCAGAAGGAAGACGTGAGCACATGCTGATCTCGCTCTCTCTGCAACACTGAATGTATACTGCTTCTCTGTGCCGGTACTGACCACATAAGGCTCCTTCCCTGTGCAAACATCAAATACATACTGCTCCCTCTCCCTTCCAGTACTGAATACATGTTAAGGGTATCAGATATTGAAAGGGATTTGGGAGTACTTGTGGACAACCACCTAGCTAACAGTGCTCAATGCCAAGCAGCAGCTGCAAAGGCAAGTAATATATTATTAGCACGTATTAGGAAGGGTATAGAAGCCAGGGAAGCAAATATAATTCTGCCACTATACAAATCTCTAGTACGCCCTCATTTGGAATATGGAGTACAATTTTGGGCACCACTTCATAAAAAGGACATTTTAGAGCTGGAAAAAGTACAGAGAAGGGCAACAAAACTAATAAGGGAAATGGAGGGGCTAAGTTATGAAGAAAGACTAACCAAATGAAACTTATTTTTTCTAGAACAAAAAGGTGTCTAAGAGGAGATATGATTATATAAACACAGGGTCAGTATAAAGATTTGTGAAGTCAACTTTTTGTGCCAAAAAGGTTTTCAACTGACAAGAGGACATCCTTTGAGGAAAGAGGTGAAAATATTCCACCTTAAAGAAAGAAAAGGGTTCTTCACAGTTAGGGTGGGTAATCTGTGGAATTCTCTACCAAAGGAGGTGGTGACAGTGGACTCAATAGATAACTTTAAAAAGGGATTGGATATATTTTTAAACATAAAAGGGCATTCAGGGTTATCCTAGATAATTAGAGAGGGAGTATTGATCCAGGGAGGAGTCCGATCACCAGTATCTGGGGTCAGGAAGGAATTTTATATTTTTTTTTCCTTTTTTAGACAATTGGCAAAGTTTCAGTGTTTTTTGTTTTTTTCTGTTTGCCTTCTTCTGTATTAATTAACAACTAATCTGCATATTGCAGATCAGAGGAGCTCTAGAAAGGTTGAACATGGACGAAAGTATTTATTCAACCTTAATTACTATGTAACTACATTGTCTCCACCAGTCATGAGGAAATTACATCATGGGATATAAACCCTGATTGGTTGAACTAGCAGGGGAGAGGCAGCATGTATCTAGAGCTTATCTATGGACAGAGTATGGCTAAAAAGTTATTTAAAATACATGAAAAAAAGTATTCTATTCCATGTCCCTTTAATTGAATTTACCTATGGCCCTCAATGTAACAAACCTGTTTGTTTTTTTGTATCGCCTCTATTCTGTCTCTCTCATTTTATTTGCCCTTGCTTTTAAAAACATGTTTCTATCACCCAAAATAAAATCTATGCCTTGTCTAAAAATATTATGTGGAAGCGTGTTCTCACTCATGTTTTTAAAATTATTTGGGCGTAGTCTCCCCACTCACCTCCCTGTTGCTTAGATTCTGGAGATTTTGGACAACCATAAATCATGCAAGAACATAACTACAGATACCCCTTACAGTCCTTACAGACATAGAAAATAAAGTGGCTTTGAGTGTGTAACTCTATAATTACCCAGTTGTTACATATGACCCCTCCACGGTAATGTAAATTCATACAATACTATCTAATAGTCTATGTTAAAATACACATTTGCCCCTAACCCTAACTGCTTTAGAGCTTGCCAGATCTCTGGAACCTTTTGCCATACTTGGTGGTCATGTCCCCAGGTACAATGCCTTTGTTATAAAGTTTTCCATCTTTCCTCAGCCATATTTGGCACGCCTGTCATGGCTAAAGCAGACACAGGACTTTTAGGGCACTCGGTTCCTTTACTATCAAAATATCATAATAGACGCCTCCAGTACTTAATGCTAGCTAGAAAGAGCCACATAGCCAGACAATGGAAATCTCCCACTCTTACTCTACAATCAGTTATCTGTAAGATAAATTACGTTGCTATAAATGAAAGGCTAACTCATATAATGGAGGACCGCATGCCTATATTCTTCCATATCTGGAATCCCTGGATTCATTCTCCTTATAGCCTCCCTATCACATGAAACCTGCTTAACTAACATTATACTTTCTTTTGCTAATCTCTACACTAGAGATGTGGACCGGGGACAGGAGGCGGTGGGACAGGTGATGGATCCGAGCTGGTAACCTACAGGACTTATACTTGGAAACTTTTGAGACAAAAATCTGTTTTTGAATTTAAAAGAGTTGAAACATTTCAATAGAAACACTGTTTAATACACAACAACAAATTTAGAGTTATACTATATTTGTACAACACAGTTTATTTTTTACTTAGGCTAGATGTTTGTTTTTTTACACTGAGCCTATTAATATGTTTTATTTATGTAATATTTTTCCCTAGAAAATTGGAAAAAAATAAGGTAACTTAGTTTCACTTGGCCCTTCCAACTGGTGAGCGTAGATGTTTTTGTTTATGTTTATTTTGACTGTTGTATGGTACTTTTCTATGGTTAGCCTTTTTCTGTTTTCTCTTAATCTGGTGATACTGTACTTCAATAATGCCAAATCTGTTACTTGGCTTTTAATGTCAATTTCCTGTTTATTTAGTTACCTAATAAAAACTTAAAAAAAAAGAAAAATACACATTTGCACAGCCAAGTCATCCTTTATGCCACATGGATCAAGGCTTCAGATACCTCACTCTTTAAAAAAAAATAAAAAAAATAAACTGTATTACTACCATTTTGTATGATTTACGCTCTGTGTTCCCAATGTAATGCATCACACAAGGACAACTGTAAAGGTAATTTAATAGTAAACAAATGAATATTTAGTGTTATTTAATCATAGTAAAAGACAAAAATTATAGAGGCACTTATCTGAGGTTAATGCATTTTATTGAAAACTGTGCAAGACAAAATGAAAGTTTGGAGTGTCACATGTAGTATCACCCTCTTAAAAATGTTCTTGATCTCAAATGGTGGCCCCATGAGTCATTCAAGATAACCAGCTAGTCTCCCAATCAGAAAGGTTGCGATACATTGCTCTACAGTAGTGGTGGGCAACATTCAGTCCGAGGGCCATCCATATGATCCCCAGACTGTTCCCAACATTACAATGTCCATTATATCAATAAAGGTCTCATAGAATTTTAGATTTAATTTAGGAACATGCAGAAAGACAAACAGATTTTAGATAGTAGTATAATTATTATTAGCTCTTTACTGATAAACAATCTTTTATATATCCCTTTTTTTTGCTTTCAGGTTTTATTAGAAGACAATACGTGTCATAGTTTTACAAAAACATAATATGTAATAATAGCAGAAGTGTATAAAGAGAAAATAACAATAAATTGTGAAAAACACTGTTGGGATTAAAATAAATAGAATTGTTTTTCTCTTTAAATTGTTATGAGTAATATTGCCTAAGACGTTAACCAAGATGAATAATATGGTAGTTTAAAGCATAGTATAAAGCACAAAAAAATAAGATAAATAAATAAGAATAAAAGATCATGATGCTTCAGCCACCCGGCAACCTGGAAGAGATCAACTCTGTCCAATGAGATCCGACAGGACCCTCCAGCTCCTCCTCGCCCTGGCCTGGGAAAGCCGCCTCCCGTTCCCTCTTGCCCAGCTGCTACTGAAGGTATGTGTCTTTTAGTTATACACATGCTTACGCCAACTGCACACCCATGACATTTCCCACAAAGATACTCTCCCACAATGTAAAAGGGTTTAACTCCCCCTTCAAGCGAAGGAAGGCTTTTTTGTATTATAAAACCCACAAACCTGACATTATCTTTCTCCAGGAAACCCATTTTGCTAAGAATAAAACTCCTGCCTACCTGAATAAAGATTATCCCCAATTTTTTTGCACCACCCAGGCTTCGAAAAAAGAGGGAGTAGCGATCCTTTTGCACAAGGATTTTCAGTTCCAGCTAGACTCCAAAATTATAGACCGGGAAGGGTATTATGTGATCTTGAAAGGGAAGGTCTTAGGCACCCCTACGTCGCTTATTTCTTTCTATGCCCCCACCGTAGCCCCACACAAAGCGTTGATTAGACTTTTAAGGACATTGGAGGGGGGGGAGTGGGGGAAATTGATAATAGGGGGGGACCTAAATTTGGTCTTAGACCAGACCATGGATAAGTCCAACGTCTCTAAGCACATCCGCTTTTCTAAAAGGATTAAACAAATCAAAAAACTGCTCCATTCTTTAGACCTCGTGGATGCTTGGAGGGGTCACCATCCGAAAGAAAGGGAGTACACCTTCTTCTCCTCCACCCATAAGTCCTACTCCCGTATTGATGCCCTTCTTATTAGTACCGCACTTTTTGATAGCTCGGATAAGGCAGATATTGTTCCCTGCACGTGGTCGGACCATGCTGCAGTCTTCCTAGAAGTTGACCTGGGATCCCAATCCAGACTACCTTTTGCCTGGAAATTAAACGAATATTTGCTCTCGATACCCACATACCAGGAACAAGTTACTTCTGAACTGGCAGCCTACTTTGTGTCCAATGCGGGTGGGGAAACTTCGCCAGGTTGGGTCTGGGTGGCTCATAAGGCTTATATTAGGGGTACGTGCATTAAATTGGCTTCACAACATAAAAAAGCAATTCGTCTAACTGAGGAAAACCTTGTCAAAAATTTAGCTAAATTAGAGAAACAGAATCAAATTTCCCCTTCTTCCTCGTTAAGAGACCAAATTGACAAGGCTCGGCTGGAGCTAGACGGTATTTTATCTATTAGAACAGATAAAGCCCTAAGAAGAACGCAGCATCTCTTCTATGCTAAAGCGAATAAACCAGACAAATTATTGGCAAAAAGTCTGAGGGCAAGGTACTCTCAGTCCAAAATCTCTCAAATTAGAACCAAAGAGGGAGTACTCACGTTTAGCCAAAATGAGATTCAAAAGACCTTTAGGGAATTCTACCAGCACATTTACTCCTCCCACAACTCCCCTCCAGAGAACGCTATTAGGTCCTACCTGAATTCCTTAGATTTGCCTAGAATATCAGAGTCAGATCTTCTTAACCTAAACAAAGAGGTATCGGTAGAGGAGGTTAGGGAGGCAATCAAAGACCTAAAAATGGGGAAGTCTCCTGGCCCTGATGGCTTTACCAACATTTATTATAAAAAGTTTTCGGACATTTTGTCCCCACACTTATGCAGCCTCTTCAACACAATTTTGAAAGGGGATCCAATGCCCCCGGAACTTAACTTCGCGGATCTGACCCTTTTCCCCAAGGAAGGTAGGGACCCAAAGGAGGCAAAGAATTACAGACCGATCTCGCTCCTTAATGGGGATATCAAACTCCTTGCTAAAATATTCTCACAAAGGATTTCTGTCTTTTTGCCCTCCCTGATTCACAAGGACCAATCTGGCTTCATCCCATACAGGCAGACGAGTGATAATATTAGAAGGACCCTAAACATCATCCACTTGGCTAGACATAGAAACACCCCGGTTTGCCTGCTCGCATTGGACATAGAGAAGGCCTTCGATACCCTGGAATGGCCTTTCTTATATGCCGCTCTGGATAAATTTGGGTTCAAAGGCCAATTTTTAAACCTGCTTCGCACCTATTATAATCTTCCCAAAGCTAACTTAAAACTCCCGGGCTCCCAGAAGGCGGTTATAGAGATAGGGCGTGGAACGAGACAAGGATGCCCTCTTTCCCCTCTCCTTTTTGCCCTTGCAATAGAGCCGCTGGCTCAGGCGATTAGGGCGAATTCCTCTATTGAGGGTCTGCGAGTGGGAAACCAGCATTTAAAGTGCTCCTTATTTGCTGACGATCTATTGTGTACTCTTACTAACCCTTGCTCCTCTATTGAAGCTCTGCTGGACACAATAGGTTTATTTAGCTCACTTTCCGGACTTAGATTAAATCAGGACAAAACAGAGGCACTAGGCATAGGCATACCCTTAGATACTCTATCCCAGTTGAAATCAAGCCATAAGTTTATCTGGCCTGCCAATCATATTCACTACTTGGGGATAAATATTACTAGCTCTTTAGCTGGAATTTATAAGGCCAATTTCCCCCCCCCTCTTCAGGGTTCTTCAGAGGGATTTGAACACTTGGATGAGGAAGCATATTTCTTGGACGGGTCGGATAACCTCGGTGAAGATGAACATCCTCCCGAGGCTCCTGTATCTAGCCAGAACCCTTCCTGTTCAAGTTAATAACTCAGAATTAGCTCGCTTTCAGTCCTTGGTGTTCAAGTTCATCTGGAGGAATAGACCCCCGAAAATAGCAAGGAAGATCATGTATAGACATAAATCCAAGGGAGGTCTCTCATGCCCAAATTTTTCTAGCTATTTCAGAGCGGCGCAACTGGCCTTTATTCCTCTGGCACATTCCACTTCCCTCCAGCCTAATTGGGTTTTCATAGAGGAGGCACAAATGCCCCCCCTCACGTGGGGTACTATCCTATGGGCACCAAATTCGAATACTCTTAGGTCCTACATAAGTAATCCAATAACTAAATTTACTTTAAAAATCTGGAACTGGGCCAAGAAAACCCACAATCTAGCATACCCGGTAACTCCTCTTACCTCGATTTTCACTTCCCCCACCCTCTCAGCTACCCTCTCTTCTAACTCTAAACAATTTTGGATTCTGCAAAAATTAGATAAACTAGGCTCATGGCTGGAAGGGGGGAAGATTATTTCTCTAGGAACAATTTGCAGAGGGAGGGAGTTTCCTGATACGGAAATATTTAACTATATTAAAATCAGGCACTGGGTAGAAGAAGTTCTCAGGGAAGTTGGCCCGCCTAAAGACTCCTGGCTCACCACAATTTGCAGACACTCAGCCCTTACTAAGGGTACACTGGGAGCAATATATAACATAATTAATGCTCCCCCCTTTGATTCACCAAAGCCTTCCTTTATGCTGAAGTGGGAGCTGGACTTGGAGCAGACTTGGGATGAGCCCTCCTGGTCTAAAGCTTTCTCTAGCCTTTCTAAAGGGTCCCTTAATTTTAGCTTATTGGAAACCTCGCTGAAAATCCTACATAGGGCGTATATGACCCCCGCTAGACTAAATAGAATTGTGCCTACAACTTCGGATAATTGTTTTAGGGGATGTCAAGAACGAGGGGACTTCATTCACGCGTGGTGGAAATGTCCTTTAGTCTCAGAAACCTGGGCTAGAGCGGCTGATCTACTTTCCAGATTATTTAGTATCCCACTTAAACCTTCCATAGCGACATGTCTCTTAGGCAGGAATTATAAGGAACTGGGAGGGGTAGGCAATAAATTGACACAATTGATTTATCTGGCAGTAAAAAACATCATAGCGAGAAGGTGGAAGGACAAGTCCATTAACTTCCAGGAAATCAAAAACAAAATAAACTTCCTATTTATACATGAGAGAATGACTCATACACTATTGGACACACATCAAAAGTTTCTGGAAATTTGGGGACCCTGGATCTCCTCCCCCGACTGCATTCCTTAGGTAGTGGGGGGACGAGTTGAATTTTTGCTAGGGAGGCTCTTTACAATTGGAAGAGGAGTGGAGCGGGGGGCGGACTGGAACAGGCGGAGCGGGAGAGGATACTGGAGGCTACTTCGGACGAAAGGTAACGACAGTAAAACTAAGATTGGGTAGCACAGGAACTGAAAAGGCCACGGTATAGTCAAATCCTGACCTTTTGTAGTAGAAGAGCGGATGGGAAGCAATTATCTACTATTTACTCTTTTCCTTACTTCTTCATCTCTTTGGTTATTTGTTTATTTTTCTCTTCTTTTCTTCACTTCTTCCTCTTTCTCTCTTATCATGTGTTCATAGAATATATTGATTGTAACACGATTGTTTATTTAAACCAATTTGTGCACTGAAAACGTTAAAATTATATTAAGGAATAATTCAACAAAGAGAAGCAGTTGCTTAGGATAGTAATTATCCTTTCTTGACATGTGGAATTATGTTTTATAGTATGTGCTTATTTTTGTACAAGTTTTTTTTCTTGATTATTCTTAATAAAAACTTTATGATAAAAAAAAAAAAAAAGATCATGATGCTGCGTTTCACTGGAAAGGGAAAAAAAAGCGATGTCCGAGGTACTTGTTAGGTAATTGGACTGTAATTTACACCACACTCCTTTCAACTCGCAGGCCCAGACTATGGAAAGTTGCATCAATAGATTCAACCTTAGCTCTCACTTCCACCATTGTGTCATTAATGCTGCCAGGGTCCTGCAGAGGCATCACATTTTTAGTAAAACAATCTTAATTACTTTTTCAGAGCATAATTATGTCTTTAATCAGACACCATGGGCCATATTCAATTCCAAGCCCACAACTCTGTTACAGACGGCCGAATGTCTGTGGGTGTATTGCGGGCTCCTGGTTGTCTCAGGTTACAACGCTATTCAATTCCTCAAGGCTGCAAGTTACTGTCCCAAAACCAAATCCATGCACTGGTTTGGAGCAGTTCAGGGTGGGAACATGATCAATCAAGCAAGCCCGTAACCTCCCATTTGAAATCAGCCAATAGAAAAGAAGATGGTTATTATTATGACAGTAAAACATGGTGGTTACATGTCAATCAATTAACGTTGGGGGTCCGATATGGGATCAGACTCGCACACCCGAAAAATACAGAATTATGGAAATGGATGGCAATACTGTTCTATTCCATGTGGGTGGCCAGATATGTATAAACTCATTGATACCCGAGATCAGTTTAACCCCTAAATGAAACATAAAAACAAAATATAATTCCTGCCGATTTGCGAGCTTGAGACTGTTGTGCAATTAATTATAATGCCTAACATCGCTTTCCCCCTTATTTACAGTGCAGTAGTGATTTTTTATTTGCATTTACAGTGCTGCGGACAGGGGTTTAACCCCTTGCGGGTCCTCTCTTGCACTCGTGGAATTTTCTCCTTCATTTGCCGTTTAGGGGAGTGAAAACATTTGCGGGCTTGGGGAAATTGAGCAATTTAATAGCGATTTGCGATTTTAGCTTTGTGAAATTGAAAGACCAAATGCTTCTGGAGGCTGTAAGTTGCAAGCTTAACAATCGCCATTTTTTCAAGCCTGTAACTCTGAAGCCGTTCGGAGCCCGCAAAAATACGCCAATTGAATAGCAAAATAGCTTGCAACCTCACTTACGGGCCTCCGGATTTCCCGAAAGCTCAATTGAATTGGGGGCCCATGTTATTGCATGAAAAGTGAATTCCTGAAGCATGAAAAACCCAAAGTCCTACAAGTTCCACAAGCCTTGAGGCATGAAAGATCAAAGGCTTCTGGAGGCTGTAAGTTACGAGTTTAACCATTGCGGAGTTTTCTAGCCTGTAACTCAGAAGCTGATCGGAGTCCGCAAACGATGCCAATTGAATAGCAAAGTAGCTTGCGACCTCACTTACGGGCTACCTGATCTCCTGAAACCTCAATTGAATGGGGATCCATGTTTTCAATATATATATCAACTATGATAATTCTGGTAAATGTGTAACGCTCGGTGGTAGTGTACACACTTACCACTACTTCCTAAGCACGTACAGAGCTGCGCGCACATGCGTGTGCGACAACCGCAAGCAGCAGAGGAAGACACATGGGAGAGGGGGAGAAAGTAACAGGGGAGGGGAGAGGGAGAAAGACACAAGGGAGGGAAGCGGGGGGGGGGGGGGAGACGCAGGAGAGGGAAGAGGGGGCGAGAGACACACACAAGTGAGGGGGGGGAGGGAGGGAGAGAAAATTTTAAGATTATACCGAGCAATTTATTAGCATCAATGTAAAAAAGACTTTGCAGTCACAGAAGCATCCTGTAGTGTTTACCAGGAGTCTGATATCAAGCACGGTTTGTTTGTTTGTGTGCTCGGTGTTTACGCTCAATAACCATTCATCCAAGGGAAATCTCACTGGCCTAAATAGTTTGTGAGCCTGAAGTGGGTTTATAAAATCCCCTCCCCAGCAGCAGGTTTACGGCAGGATACGGCAAGTATAGGTTAAAGCAAAATGATTCTGCAGAAGAACAGAAGTCTGCTGAATATATAATATGTTTTCATATTTACTTACATGTATTTTTGTTTATGGATTTATTATTCCTTGCAGCTAATGGGAATATTTAGAAGCAAAATGCTCAAATAAAGCAGGACATATCTGTGTATTTAATTAGACTGTAACCTGAGGCTCAAAAGTATATTTCTGCCTAGGACAATGAGGCTCAGGCCTAGAGCAGCACATTTTAAAACGGCAGTTGGCTGCTTTAAGATACAGCCCAGTACATGGAAATGTTTTTTGTATATGCGCAGAATGTCTATACAGATTTCTGCCTGCAAGTGTACTTGACACTATATATTAAATATATATATATATATATATATATATATATATATATATATATATATATAATCAGAGTATTGCAGTATATAGTGATACCTTTTTTATTGGACAAACATATTCATAGGTTTCATGACGAGCTTTCGAGAGTGTTACTGTCTTTGTGGAGTCAGAGGCAATACTGACAAAGAGAGTAACGCTCTCGAAAGCTCGTCATGAAACCTATGAATAGGTTTGTCCAATAAAAAAGGTATCACTATATACTGCATTTGAGTGAGGCTCTTGGACGATTTATGGCTACCTGGGAGGCTAAACCAGAAACCTGCATTATTTGGATATACAATTTAAGAGAATAAAGATCACATGAAGTTGCTGGTATAAAATATAATGGAGAGAGAAAGGCTGAAGCATTCTTTCTAGGCTTTTTTAATAATGGGTAAAATGTTTTATAAAGTTTCAAATAAATTCAGCATTTATTTTCAGCAATTGCATTCTTTTGTTTCTACAACAACAAAATAAGAGGTGCGCAATCTGAGAACGGACAATACCTGAAGTAGGTTTGTCCTATAGGTCTGGTTACCAACTCAGAGAGCAACCTCTTTTAGCCACTTGTTCCCTTCACAGGGAGAAATATCCTGTAATATATCAGTCTGGTCCCACTCAAAAGAGTGACCCAGCCCTGAAATACCAGGCAATTCTACCCTGGACAGGAGGAACAGCAAACCACAGACCCGTTTCGGCCTCTGTGGGCCTTGTCAGTGAGGTGCAGCTATACTCCCTAAGGCACAGTGAGCAAGGGGTCCATGTCTGGGTCCCCCTATCACCCTAAGGGTCATATGCATACACAACAACAATATTAGAATTGCCTGGTATTTGGGGGCTGGATCACTCTAGTGAGTGGGACCAGACTGAAATATTACAGGATATTTCTCGCTGTGAAAGGCACAAGTGAGCTAAAAGAGGCTGCTCTCAGAGTGGGTTAGGTCCATAGAAATAATTACGGTTAGTTTATTCACGGATTGAGCACCTCTGACGCTGTTGTTTTATTCTTTTGTTTCTAACAAAAATTAGACACGAGAGAAAACCTTGCATCCAGATAATATGGCTGTTTGATGGCAATCATTAAGTAGAACTAAAGTACCACTTGATAATAAAACTAAATAGAAGAAGTCCCAATAGGATAACCCGCCCCCTCAAGCTCCTGCTTGGTAAGATTACACTGTTAATACTCCTATTCCCGCGTCTCGTAATGTTTTTTTTTCTAAGTCCCGCGTTCGTCAACTTCTTGCACCCCAACAGCCTTATTAAATTACAAATCATCCATTTGAATATCGCTCCATATAAGCACAGAGCATATTTTTTTACAGAAGATTTTAGTTAGTGAACTTCTATCCAAAAGCAAGGTCTTTTTTAACTAAAAGCTTCTTAAAAAAAATATGGTATGTGCTTATATAGAGCCCTATTCAATTGGCCGAATGGCAATTTAATAACGCTGTAAGGCGATCCTACGTTTCCTAAGTGTTTGTAGGCTAAGGCCCGCGTGTTTTATTGCCTCCACTGCTCGCCTCGTTTTTTAGGCTTGAGTCACAGGTTAGAGTAATTTGCAGCCTTCTAATAGAATAGGGCTCATTATTTTTACATTATGTAGTGGCCATTAAAAGTATGCTGCAGCGAAAAAATACTGAATTATGAATTACGTGTTAAACGGTTACATGCTTTCCAAACAAAAGCTGGGCTTATTGCGCCTTGTGACATATTCTAAAGGACATGGAGTCCCCAAAGACATTCCAAGTTATTGCAGCTCAAATGCCGTAGGTACCGGTAGAAACTATTTTAAAATATCACAATGAAAATCAGTATTCAGGAACAGTGCGATTTGGTTGGCAGCAAGACAAGGGGAATAATGAACCTCTTGATGTTGTACAAAATTGGAATTAAAAAAGTTTTATAATTTGCATCATAGCATGTATATTTAAAAAAAAACTAAAACCTTTTAGACATGTGTATACTAGCAGTTCAATTACAGTATGTTTGTCCTTAAAGGGGCATTACATTAAACAATACTGTTGTACATCAAAGAGAGCACTGAAAACCAAGCAATTATAGGGATATCCAATATAGAAAAGGATTTGGGAGTATTTGTGAACAACCATCTAGGTAACAGTGCTCAATGCCAAGCAGCAGCTGCAAAGGCAAGTAAAATATTAGCATGTATTAAGAAGGGTATAGAAGCAAGGAAAGCCAATATAATTCTGCCACTATACAAATCCCTAGTACGCCCTCATTTGGAATATGGAGTACAATTTTGGGCACCACTTCATAAAAAGAACATTTTAGAACTGGAAAAAGTACAGAGAAGGGCAACAAAACTAATAAGGGGAATGGAGGGGCTAAGTTATGAAGAAAGACTTTTTTAGAAAAAAGGAGATATGATTACCTTATATAGATATATCCAGGGACAATATAAGGCTTTGTCAAAAGAATTTTTTGTGCCAAGAGGTTTTCAACTGACAAGAGGACATCCCTTGAGATTAGAAGAAAAAAAAGATTCCATCTTAAATAAAGAAAAGGGTTCTTCACAGTAAGGGTGGTTAACCTGTGAATTCTCTACCAAAGGAGGTGGTGACAGCGAATTTGATAGATAACTTCAAAAGGGGATTGGATATTTTTCTAATTAAAAAGGGAATTCAGGGTTATTCTGGATAACTAGGAAAGGAATATCGATCCAGGGAGGAATCCAATCGCCAGTATCTGGGGTCAGGAAGGAATTTAACTTTTATTTCCCCCTTATGAGACAATTCGGCAATGTTTCATTGGGTTTTTTCTGTTTGCCTTCCTCTGGATCAATAACCAATTTCAGAAAGGAAGAACATTTTCAAAAAACCAGCAAATGGGAATACAATCTGCTTGTTGAAAAAAAAATAAAAGTGAAATGTCTGATTTCTTATATACCGTACATTCCTCCCTGCAATAATACAACTTGCACAGGCGGACAGTCACTGATCACCCTTGGCAAAGCAAGCAAGGGCCCATGTCTGGGTTACACTGTAATGTTTAAGTAGACCACATGGGTTATTTGAATACCAAATAAAAAAGATGAATGACACACAGTGGAGATTTGCTTGGCATTTTGGTTCTAAAATGCCCTTTAGGTCAGGTACAGTCTGATCTCCCCTTCTGGATCGATACCTTTGTGTGTTGAAGGGGTTGTGTACCTTAATGAAGCTGTGAGGGTCACACAAGATGGGCAGGTCATAGTAGAGAGGTCAGACAAATCTCACGCCACTTGAGAAGGTAATGGCAACCCACTCCAGTATCTTGGCCAAGAAAACCATAGGGATAAGCATGACAGATGTGCCTGGTGTGCTGCGTCCATATGAAAGTCGGACACGACAGAAGGACTGAACAACAACAGTCTGATATGCTACTGTAGATTTCTCGTTTGTAGTGGCACAAGCAGAATAAAACGAGAGACTGCATCCCTAGAATAACCTAATGAACAGGGATTCCATTGGCACTAAGGAGTAACATGCAAACAAGGCCTTTGTGACACTAGCCCACTTAACATCTGATCCATTTGGCATATTTATTTTTTCTTCTTCCTTCTCTTAAGCATTTTCAGTGCCTTAGGAGAGGAAAGCAATTCTCAAAATGTATTATTAGCTTATTATTATTATATGTATGCTGCTTTCAGGCAGCCGTCAGAATTTGGATCGGGGTACAGTCCCACTATAGTATAATACACTAATGCCAGAAGCAGTTGCCAGAATCAACCTCACATTGATGAGTGGAAAACTGCTGCCTGTGGGTGGCTATCTGTGGGTTCCTGTGAGTACTGTATCCCAATGTAAGGCTATGTTGTCACGTATGAACCAGACTAACAATAATAGCAATTGTATAAATCATGGGCATAAAACATTTATTTGGAAAATTTTAATTCTTGAAGACTTTTTGTAAGGGGGTAAAATGCTGTAAAGGGTTAAAAGTCTAACTGCAGGGCTCGGCGGTCATGATGGGAACCTGGAAAGCAGACCCTCTTTTTCTAGAGGAGAAACCGCTCTGACAAGGTTGGAAATGTCATTACTATTTTGAATGATTTGTATATTTATGTGAACTAGATTGTTAATATTTGCTTTGTTTGGTTCCCCTAAATTAAACTAAATATCTAATAGGTTATGCAATCAATACGAACAAGATAACGTAGCCATACAAATTCAGTTTACTTTAATGGAAATTTAACAAATAAGAAAAAGACAGTAAGAAATACTTAGATAATGTCAATATAACAAATAATCACTGTTTAACCCTCAAATAGAAAAAGGAAAAGATGGAGAGGAAGACCGATAACTGTAAGTGTTAGATCATAAGATATCACACTGTGTATTGTATCTCTATTCATTTGTTCCCTCTGTGATGTTTATACACTTGACTATCAGTCTAATAAAAATGAATTGAAAAAAAAAAAAGAGACTAACTGCAAACGGTTTGTATTTGTTTACTAGAAATTTGTGCGTGCAGAACTAAAGATTGTGATTATCTATTGCCAATACCAGTTGTTTTCTAATACACGTTCTGATGCACATACACCATAGACACACACTGTGGGTGTGGTTTCTTGCTATATAAACTTGTCTGTAGCAGGAAATAAACAAAGCAATTTGATAAAGTCTCTGACTTATGTCATACTGTTTCCCAAGTGCTTGAATCAGACAGAGAGATGCCATGACAAAGACTGTGGATCCAATGCCTAGGGTGACGTTGCATTCCCATACCAATAGAACTAGGAGTTGGCTCTAATACTGTTTATGAGTACAGGAATACATTGTGTGTTTGTTACATTACATCCTGAGAGCTTGATGATGGGGGGGGGGGGTTGAAGGTATGAGTGTAGAGAGGGGTGGGGAAGGAAGGACCTGGCAGTTCAGAGCCTTTGATAACTAACACCACAGCCCATCCACCTCACTTGCATCATTCAATACAATTATAGATATCCCTCTCACACACAATTTCCACAAATATATTATAAATCTCCCCAGGGCCCAGCAGAGACATGCTTTTTTTTTTTTAACTAGCTGTAGGATTTATTTTTCCTGATTTACTATATTCTTAATCAGACTTAAAGTTTCAAAACCTATATATTTTTTCATTGTGTAGTTGTCTTTTAAGGCTGCCTGAGATCAGTGTACATACATCTAAGGGAGACATGGGCACAAAATGTGGTACGTTTTGAGCTTAGTTTGCATGCCACTACCCAGAATCCATTGCAGATCTTCTGACCTTCTTAGGACATGTACTGTAGAAATACTCAGAATCGCTTTTTCTTTCCATCATATATTATAAGACGTAATAGCAATGCTCTGAGGTTTTGTGGTCGAGAACAATAATCACATTGTCCACAGCTGTGAATGCATCTGGTTAGTGTAAGGACACTGGGATTGTGTGTTACAATAGAGAGCCACTGTGAGATGAACTGGCACATTTACACCATGTTCTACTTAAAGATCTGTAAATTAACTATGAATATACAAGGTCATCAATCCTTCTCTCACTGTGTATTGTCTATGTGACCTACAAATGTGCTATTACATTCAGTTTAGATGTTATATTTATAAAAAAAAATAAAACTGTGATGTCTTCCTATGATCTAATAATCACAGTTGTTTTAAAATATGTCACATTTGTTCTATTGTTTGATCTGCCTTGCCATGGTCAAAGTAGGGCAAACACATTTTTCATTTGACTGGGAAATTTGCTTATCTATCACAATGTATATTCAATATCATATTTATTTATACTCACATCATTTAATTTTGTTTAAATAAATTACACAAAATACAGTTTTTTTTTCTTAGAGTGAATACACTATATGGATCTATTGGTTTTAATGGAAAGAGGAGAGGAAAAGAGACACAATTGAGAGCACTTCCTTTAATTACCATCACCTGTGAACAAATAATAAAACTTAACTTTTAGGTGAGTCATTTTCATATTAATCAATCTGTTTAGGGTATTTTCTCTCCTGAGACGCCTTAAAGCAGCACCCTTCCTCTCAAGACACCCTCCCATGCACCCGATGTGGGAAGGTAGTTCTGCTGCTCCTGGGTAATATAAAGCTTATATGTTACCATACAGTATAGTATTTTAATTAATTTAAGTTTAATATATTTTTTAAGCTGGGATATAGAGCATAATCATATATACAAGTTTAGCGCTCCTTTCATAAGCTAAATAATTATAGGAGGTGCTATTTCTATATTCATTTGCTAATATAATGCTGCTTATAATACAATTTAGATACATTAGTATTTAGATGCCCATTACTTATATTACTGAGAAACTGTAAAAGACGTATTAGTCAAATAACTTATGGAGTTTGTAATTGTGCTATATCCCCAGCAATGTGTTATTTACCAGTGTTCTCCATTTGTAAGCCTCTATGTAGTAAAAATTATATGGATTGATTTTTTCAAAAAAGAGATTTCAGTTTAATATTAAAAGTTAAGTTTTATTATTTGTTCCCGGTTGACAGTAATAAAACAAGATGCTCTAAGCTTTATGTATTTTCCCCACTTTTTATGAAATCTATGAATCTCATAGAAGAAGCAGTCCTCCCTGGGTATTAAAAAAACAACTTTGGGTTCTTAGTTGAGAGATCAAATATTCTTTTTTCATTTTAACATGCTTTCTATCTACCTAAAAAACCCTGGCTTAATAAATCCTCATGGCAGCTTTGTGCATGTCTCAGTTATGCTTGAATTCATTTAGTATGTGTGCCCTCATGACTTTGACTGTAAGGCTGTTCTACTTCTATACCAAACTTTGTAACAAACAGTACTTTCACATAGTACCCATACATCTTCTAAACGCTTAGATTATGACCCCTTCATTCCTTTATAGAAATGTATTGATAATTTGTGTCAACCACAGAAATTCTATATAGAGCTTTTTGAGTCTATTTGATTGTTTTGTGCAGTAACACAGTAAACCCTCAGAGAATGCCCATCTCCGCTGTGGAGAAGAAGAAAACAAAACAAAGAAAAACTAGAGGGATATCAGAATGCGACATCGTCCATCAAACAATCTTACACTTTAGTGAATCTTGGCTAAATATCATTGGTGGTGCTAGTGACATGAGGGCGTTTTTTCCCTCCCCACAGGTGCCAGTTCACTCAGCACCACCCGCAAAAATATCCCTTCCCAAAACAGCCCCCCACCACCCCCAAGACCTCTCCAGCCACTGGCTCCTCTTAATACCTACAAGACCCTTCCATTCACAGGTGCCAGTTTACCCAGTGAGACCTTCTCCACCACCACTGGTACCACTTGCAAAAGATCCCTTCCAAAAACAGCTCCCTTCTCCCCCAGGACCTCTCCAGCCACTGATCCCTCTTAAGGAGTCTGGGGGGGGGGTATGAACAGGGGTCAGTGAATAGAAAGGTCTTGGGTTATTAATAAAAGCAGCACCCTTACCCTCAATACCCCCTCCCCTCTTAACATGCCACAAGGTCTCTTTGCAAAGTAGCTCTCGTCATCAAGACCCCTTACCAAACCAGCTCCCCTCCACAATACCCCTTCCAAAAATATAAAATTATTTTTAAAAAAAATTATATTTTAAGCATTTATATAAACCAAAGAAAACAAAAGTAGCGAGGCAAGGGGCCGCATTGCAACTATACTTCCTGGTTAGTTTTGAAAATGGAACAAGTCCGCATTTTAACATTTACTAATAATTTTCAACTTTAAAGTGACCTTTAATACGGTTTATTTTATGCTATTTTCATACCTTCCCACTCCCTAACCCTGGAGACTTTGTTTCTGTCAAACCTTTAGTCTACAAACATTACCATTGCTCTTCTCCTCGGCACTCAAACCTAACTAATAGGTTCTCGCATGTTGTCTTGACTATGATGAACTATTTTAATTATCATGGGGTTATTTTCTGCTCTGTGTTGCTGGCATTTTGTAGAACCCTCAATAGACGCTCATGAAATGAACACATGGTAGTAAATCAATACATTATTTTCTTTCTTATTATACAGTACTTGATACATTTCCAGCTTGTGGTGCTATTTACAGATTTTGTTTTTTCTTGGGATCTGCAAATCTGCTCTTTTTTTTGGGATTGATTATATATATATATATATATATATATATATATATATATATATATATATATCAAAAACCTCCCCACACAAAATGTATGTAGATGATCTGATCACTTTTCTATAACTCCAATTCTGTGCCCCTCTCACCTTCCCTAATAACGGGGCTCCCTTTAATCCTAAATCACAGCAGTCGCTAATACTTTAGTGGGCCCTGGTGCTTTGCACCTGCTCCACCACCATGTAGCAGTCCAAGATGCGATCTCTTATGACAAACAGCAGACTTAATTAAATATAAGATTTTCTTTAAAAATGTTTTAATTGCTAATGTAATTAGTTGGTTACACATATATTTTCATTTTTATACCAAAATATTATTGCAGGGATCCATTTGTAAACAGCTGATCTTGGTATTTTCTCAGAGTGTGTATCCCTGTAAACTAATTAGCATTCCATATAGTTAATAATTGCACAGGCAGTTGTAGATGCCACTTTCCCACTGTGCTGATAAAAAAAAACTACCTTTGTTATTACCTGAGAGGGCAGATCATCAGAAAACAAAAATGACAGATCCCACATCAGCATAATTGAATATAAAATGTAATATATCAGAGGTGATATTATTTTATTTTCCATTCTAAAATCATTTCCATATTTTAAAGTGTAATTCTCCAAAATGATTTTGTTTAAGTATATGACCACAGTGGGCTTTTAAATAAAGCTTTTAACTAAATATAATGGGCAGGCTGGATAGACATTATGCTTCTTGCCTACGTTTCTATGTATAACTGCAGATTAGCACACGCATTTGATGAGGTCATTGAAGTTTTAGCATTCTGAATGTTGGACAGGTCTTGAACGCTATCTGCCCAATTTCTAGAGATGCCCTATAAACTGCTACATCACAGATTGAAAATGTCTTAAAAGGGTCTTACAATTCTAGGCACACTCAGTAAGGCTGAGAAAAAAAAAAACATCACTTGGATCCCATCTGTTAGAATAAGCATCAGTAAGTCAGATTCTGGCAGAGCCCATCGCATGCTAAATACAGACAGCACCGGTGGTGCCATAGCGCAGTGACTATTATAGGCTGGCACTTCAAGAATGCTAATAAGCATAATGCCATTTGTGTTTTCTCCTTCAAGTCGGGAATAGCAGATTTCTCCATTCCACTTAAAGGGATATGGGAGGTTTCTGGATTTTACTAGGTATGTAATATATATATATATATATATATATATATATATATATATATATATATATATATATAAAAAAAAATATATATATATATAAAAAAAAAATATATATATATATATATATATATATATATTTACTTTATTTTATTAACAATTGGTTCATGCATTTGCTCTCTATACGTATTTAGCTTTAATGGTATTGGTCTTTGTTTATTAAGAAGTGAACTTGTATTAAAAAAGGAAACTTTATTTCATTTAGACAGCGCAGCAATAAAAATGCACCAAGATACCAACAGATATAGGTAGAGACAGGCCTGTGAGCCTCAATGGGATGCCTCCTACCTGGAAGGCTCAGCTTGTCTGATGCACCAAAACAATCCCTAAAAATATAATTATAAAGACCTAAAAAAAAGGAGAAACAGAACCAAAATTCGGAAGAGGCTTCTAAAGAAAAAAGTTATGGTAGCCACACGACTATCTACAACAAGCAGGCCCATTTAGTTACCCCATCAGGCTATCTTAAACTGACAGTTACTGTCATGACTGATTTTGGGACTCCCCTGAACCCCACAAGCAACCCTGATATTTTGGACTCTGGCACAATGGTTGCTAATATAAAAGGCTATCAAAATGGTCAGGATACTTCTTGTAAGGACTGTGACATGTTTTTGTGTGTAGTGTAGGTCACAATAATTAATGTTGGGATTGCTATATGCACTGTAATAATGTTATTTTACCTGTAAACCAACAGAGATACACTTTCTGCCACATTGTGTTAGTGGGCCAGCAAATTGTTAAACCCAAGGATTCTGCAAGAATTTACATGGCTCCTTAGAGCGACCAGTCATCCACTCTCTGGCCTCAGATCGTCGTAAAGTGATACCTAACATCGAAGCACAGGTCTGGGACAAAGTGACCTGGCCAGATAACTCTGCCTCTGGTGTATCTGGTGGGAGGGGTTTTTATGGCCTAGTGAATGGGTGCGAAGGTCACACAAACAATTCAGATCCCTGCTTACATGGAGGTGAATTATGAAGGGTGGGAGGAAATTTTGTGAAAGAAGAATAAAGTTGCCAGTCTGCTCTACACTAAGAAACAGTGTGATCTGACTTTCTTGCTTCTTCATGAATGATGTACTGATCTGAATTGCTGGGTGCGGAGATGAATATAAAGTCACAACCTGCAGATTGCTCCTGTAAACTAATGCAGGAGAATTAGGGTTATACGGAGCTACTCCTCTGGTCATGACAGTTACTCTCCTTTTGGTACTTTATCTTTTTTATGTTAGGCTACCTCACAAGTCTCTGAATTAGTACAATTATTAGCCAAATGATGGCATACATGTTATGGTTCTTAAACTCTGACCTTAAATGTATTTAGTAATTTGCATGTTATGAGTGGGAACATTGGTGAGATATTGTTTGTTTTTAAGTCACTTGTTTTTAAAAAAGATAAAAGCATCAAAATAAGCAGAGTAATGGTCAACCCAAGATTATTGTCTGTAGAGTCTGTGTCTGCATACTCTGCAGTGGTAAGACCCATACATTGTCTATTTGTTTGATCTCAGGTAAAAACAGAGCTTTTATTGCTTCATATTAAAAACAAAAAAAGTACTTCAAAGTAAATAAATACAGAAGTATATTAAACCCCCAGTAAAATCCAGAAATCTTTCTATATCCCTTTAATACCAATTATATGTTACATCTTTTTTTACAGCACCCTTGGTATCAAGCTGACAAATGTCAATGTAAGTTTATTGTAAGAAAATTATATTTGTTTAAAAATAACATAAATTGATAAAGTAGTTATTACTGTAGCCCTCTGTTATTGAACAATGTAAATTACACTAAAAGTTAGTTTGAACTTCTGTTTATGTTAATTAATCAATCTTACCAATACCCCTGCCTCTACATGTTTTTTTTTTTTTTTTTTAATGATTAGCATTCAAGGTTAGCACATGCTCATAGTGCTTCTTGCAAAACCATCAACTATGTCATACCCACTTTCATCTGATCTAAAAACACTTCCCTAATGGCTCTATCCCATTTCGCAAACAAAAAAAGCACAGTATTACAAATTCAGATTGCGTTTGGGACTACAGTTTACAAATTAAAATATACCATGCTTTGAAAACCACAAACATCAGGGTGCAAGTTGGTGATAAATAATGAATATCTAATTTACATAGCTTGAAGGAAAATGCAAGTAATGCATACGATTTAAATTATATATACAGTAGCATAATAATGCCTGTAAGTCCAATACGGCACGAGCCTTCACGCTTTTTAAGACATGAAATATATATATAACTCATTGGTATTTAAGAACCAGTATATATGCAAAAGTCCATGTTTGAAAGTATAAAATTTACATTTATAAATAATTGCACTTATTGCCTACGAAATTATGAATCAGTGTTCCTACTAGCTGAAGGAACTCTTGCACTCCTACACTCCTACCCATAGCTTTTTGATCAGCAGCTATATATACCCAGAGTTATTTCAGCTCCCTTTGGTGTAGCTATAGTTCTGCGGAACTCTCTGCCCATAACGTTTTTTAGGGTCCTCACAAAGAAGTTTAAGACTCATCTATTTACCCGAGCCGAAGGTTGACACAGTATCGGAGGAGTAAAACGCTCGCAGTCAAACTTGCTATTCAATTGGAGTATTTTTGCGGATCAGGTTACGAGCTGGAAAAAATGTTGTCCGTCCAACTCCTAACTTACACCATCCAGAAGCCTTTGATGCGTCACTTTCCCAGGGCTAAAAATCGCAAATCGATATTCAATTGCTCCAAATGCCCAATCTTGCAAACGTAACCACACTCGTAAACCGCAAATAAAGAGGGGAAAATCCTACATGTACTCGAAAGGACCTGCAAAGGGGTTAAACACCAATTCATAGCACTGTTGATGCAAATAAAACAGTAATCCTGCACTGTAAATTATGGGGAGAGTGATGAACGACATTAAAATTAATTGCACAACAGTCCCAAGCCTGCACAACTGCAGAAAATAAGTAATATTTTTATGTGTCATTTCGGGGTTAAATGTTCTTAAATATCAATGAGTTAATACCCATATGGACTAGAACAGTACTGGCATTCATTTTCATAATTCTTCATTTTTAAAGTTGTGCGAGTCCAATCGCATATTGGACCCCTGAACCTGATTGATAGATACATAACCTCCACGTTTTACTGCCGTATTTATGACAGTCTAATTTTCTAATGGCCGATTCATAATGGGCGGTTACAGGCTTGTTGAATTAAAACGGTTCCCGCCCAAAACTGCTCCAAAACAGTGCATGGTTTACGAAACTGGCTTCAGGATCACAACTCGTAAACTGGAGCAATTGAATAGCCACGCAAACGGAGACCAACAGGAGCCCGCGACTCACCTGCAGACATGCGGTCGTCTGCGAGCGAGTTACGGGCTTGCAATTGAATGAGGCCCTTTGTGTCCAAAAAAGAGAAAATTACCATATAAATTGTTATGATTATTAAATAAAACATATGTTTAAGCAAATTTATACTTGTAACTACTCTAGCAGCTTGTGCAGCAAAAAGTGTTGCGGTCTTTGCTGGCAAAGGTCTTGGGTTCAATTCCCAATACGGATGCTTTTTTCTTTACTGTTTAAAAATCAGAAACATGTCTTTTTTTTATTCTCTCAGCAAATTTGTATAAGAGAAGTGAAAGTGAAAAGAAACCAACCAACCAACACTGAATTGCATCTGTAAACAAACTCAAAATACCTTAGTGTTGGTTAGTGATTTGGACATGACAAAAACAAAACTAATATCTAAATAAGGAGATAAGGTTGGCGCACATGTCGACAAAAACAATGTGTTGATCCACCACTGGCAAGGAATGTTGTAAAATGGCAAAAAGTCACCAAATACACAATTTTACTATAACAACCAAGCTCTTATTCTACCGTAAAACAAGATACATCTCCATAAGGAATGTCATGAAACATGTAATCAGAAAAGGCTTAAGGGCCTATCGTCTTGTTACAATGGTTATCAGATCAGTGCCAAGTCACTTGCCTGTATGAAATACTGATTATAATATTATGGTATAAGTGGATGATTAGAGTTCTTACTTGATCCTCGAAGGACAGCGCTTGAGCTACATCTCGAGGAAATCCATCTATAACAATGCCCTCCGAGTCTGGGATTTGCATTAGTTTCTGCTTAATTTCAGTAATTGTAGTTTCCTTGTAGAGAAACAAGAAAATTAAAACCATCATTAATTTGTCTAAGGATACAGTCAATAAATACATTATTGTTCATGTGCAGGGGAGCAGGATAAGTGCTGTACCTGGGGAGCTAATTCTCCGGTTGTTATTATCTTGGCAATTAAGCTCCACTTTCTGTTGCTGCTTGTGTTGTGAATCTTCTTTCTCAGCAGCTCTCCCACAGATATGTACTCAAATCCATAGCGTTCTGCTATTTTAAGACTCTGGGTTCCTTTTCCACTCCCAGGTCCACCTATTTAAGAAAAAGAAAGGTTTCTAATAGTCTAAACACTTTATGCAAATGAACATGGACGTGTCTTTAAAGGGATACAACAGAGTTTAATATGATATGCAGTAACTGATTCACAATGAAACCAGTATCCTATGAAAAACATTAATGGAAGAATTTCTAACTTTGCTAGTCGGTACCCCTATCAAATGTCCAAATAGATATTCTTGTAAAATACATTTTTTTTTAAAGAACAGGAAATGTTATTTTTTCTTCTTATCCAGTAACATATATCTAATTTGCAATAGCAATCTCAAAAGACTATTGGAGTTTAGGAAAGATTTATGTTTGGTAACAAACTGACAACATCAGCTGATGTGAAATAAATAAGCAGGAAAAAATAATTTTGAAAGAAAATCTTAAATTTTGAATATAGACAGATCCATCTTGTCTGGGTGCGAATTTAAAGTCTGAGAAGGAGCATTTATCTTACCATATCAGTATAGATGAATTGGTGGACGGGAGGGGGTTGTTATATCAATGGACCTCACAGTATTGCACACCAACCCCTTCCCCTGATCATGTTTAGAAGTCCTGCAACTGCAGGAATGTAGACATGTAACCTTCAATTAAAATATGATGGATGCCTCCAGTGACCAACGGGCATCAACAATTGTTTTTCTAATTAAAATAGGACATCCCTACATTTTCCAAACATATGCATGCTTATCAATGTACAGCTGTCCTTCAAGGCAGGATTTACTCAAGTTTCAAACAGCAGTATTCATTATATCACAAGCACTCCTTAAAAATGGAGCTAATATTACGGCGTATCTTATTTACCTATAACCAATATGATTTTTGGATGAGGTCTTGAGGGATCAAAAACTTCATATTCCTCAATCAGCTCCGCTGTTTCAGAGAGATCGGTATCACTTTCTATGGAGAACTGGTGGATGGGTGGTAATCGGTCATAGCGACGGTATGGGAAATTACCACTTTCTGGCAACACTGTTAAAAGATAAATAAATATGAGAAAATTGTAATAATGCAACACTGGAATTTCAGCCTTTAATGTTATCATTATATATATATATATATATATATATATATATATATATATATATATATATATATATATATATATATATAATGTGCAAGATCAAAAAATTGGCATACATACTGTCATTTTAGTTACTGCTTGCACAACCTTTAAAGACTCCCACAAGAAACTACATAGATAGGGCCTCATTCAATTGCGATTTGGCCAATTGAATAGGGCTCTAAATAAGCACATAACATATTTTTTTTTAAATAAGTTTTTAGTTAGTGTAAACCTTGCTTTTGGATAGATGCTTACTAACTAAAAACTTCTTTAAAAAAATATATGTTATGTGCTTATTTAGAGCCCTATTAAATTGGCCAAATCGCAATTGAATGAGGCCCATAATGAGGATGGTGGTTGCGATGGTTTCCCTGATATTTTAGTTTTACAAATTTCTATAATCACGTAGAGAAATAATACAGTAAGTTCAAAACCTTTTTTTAAAAATTAATATTAGTATTTAATTAAATGTAAATATAAAACCAAACAAACAAACAAAAATAATAGGTATAAACTATACTTTGTAACGGATACTCATTCCCTTGGGACACTCATTTTCCATCACTTACACTACAGAGACTGAAACAATTGTAGATTTTATTAAACATTATTTATAGTCAAAGGGAAACTATTTTTTGTCTGACCTAAATAAATATTATTAAAAAAAATAACGAAGAAACTATCAAAACCTAATAACGGACCTACCTGCCCCAGCCCTCCAAGTCTCTGGGTCAACCACAAAGCTTATAAAAAGGCGTAAAATGATGAGCACCATTTAAATAACATAGCAGTAAACAAGATTATAGCAGCTCTTTCTTTTAAATTATTTTGAGCCTAGGATGGTTACACACGTTTTTCTAATGAAGATATTGAACCATAAAAATATCATCATAAACAACTAAATGAGCAGGAGCTCAATTTGCATCATTCCCTCACTTAAATTAGTGCTACAAAGAAGCAGGTGCAGAAATCATTTAGGAAAACCCCATGAGAATAACTTGGTCTCAAAATTGTGCTTGTAGGCGTCCTTTCCCTGCTAAGTGCTCTCTCTCGGTTTTTTTACATTATTTATGCATTACAATGTTATAAAAACATGTGGATTCGGCCAGACATGAAAATCACAGAAAACAACAATAATAATTTGGAATTGATATGAACTTTGTATTGGCCTTGGTGTAATAACTTGTGTTTTTATAATGTTATTGTGATATTCATGTAGAGGAAAACAATTTTAGATGCACAGAATCTACCAGTTGGGCTCTGCACCATCAGATAAGGAAAGAGAGAGAAAGAGAGAGAAAGAAAGAGAAAGAGAGAAAGAAAAAAAAAAAGAAAGAAAGAAAGAAAGAAAGAAAGAAAGAAAGAAAGAGAGAGAGAGAGAGAGAGAGAAAGAAAGAGAGAGAAAGAAAGAGAGAGAAAGAAAGAAAGAGAGAAAAAGAAAGAGAACGAGAGAGAGAGAGAGAAAGAAAGAGAGAGAGAGAAAGAGAGAGAGAAAGAGAGAGAAAGAGAGAGAAAGAAAGAGAAAGAGAGAGAAAAATAGATACTTACCCCATTGAGGTACTAGAACCTGCTTTTAAGGGCTGATGCAACTCTATGTCATATGGAATCCAAAGTGCTCTCCATCTTTCATTTCCCAGCCAGTAGTTGTAAAATATATACAAAAAAAAAAAAAATGGCAGAGTTGCTGACTCTGAGAACAAAAACTAATCCAAGTAGGTTAGTTCTGTGGACATAAAAATACACTCTGAGAGCAGCCTCTTTTAGCCACTTGTGCCCTTCACGGGGAGAAATATCCTTTAGTATATCAGTCTGGTCCCACTCACTAGAGTGATCCAGCCCAAAAATACCAGGCAAACTTACCCTGGGACTCCAGACGTGGATCGCTTGCTCACTGTGCTTTAGAGTGTTTAGCTACACCTCACTGATGAGGTGCAAGAAAGGCTAAAACATATGTCTGGGGTTTGTGGTTTCTCCTGTTCAGGGTAGAATTGCCTGGTATTTCGGGGCTGGATCACTATTGGGTGAGATCAGACTGAAATAATACAGGATAATTCTCCCTGTGAAGGGAACAAGTGAGCTAAAAGCGGCTGCTCTCAGAGTGGCTTATGCCCACATAGCTAACCTATTTAGGTATTTTGTTCTAGGACTGACCACCTAACTTTGTTTTTGTAAATAAATATAAATGCAGTTTTTTTTTTTTAAATGGAAGTGATCGGTAATTGAGCTTAAAAGAATATTTTAAGCATAAAATGTCTGATTCTCCCTTCTTTCATGTGATTAACGTGTCATTTATCTTATTTACACCATCTGGACATTCTGTTCTGGCTTATGACTCCCCAATGTGTGACATAATTAATGACATGAGATAATGATGGAAACTTATTAAGCAAGTGTATCATAGAAGGCTGCACAGGATATTTTCCCCATAGAAAAAAGAACACATTGAGTGCTGTGAAATACAGTGGATATAGAAAGTCTACACACCCCTGTTAAAACGTCAGCTTTCTGTGCTGTAAAAAAGATAAATCATTTCAGAACTTTTTCCACCTTTAATGTGACCTATAAACGGTACAACTCAATTGAAAAACAAACTGAAATCTTTTAGGTGGAGAGAAGAAAAAAAAAAGAAAAAGAATGTGGTTGCATAAGTCTGCACACCCTCTTATAACTGGGGATGTAGCTGTGTTCAGAATTAAGCAATCACATTCCAAATAGTGTTAAATAGGAGTCAGCATACACCTGCCATCATTTAAAGTGTCTCTGATTACCCCAAATAAAGTTCAGCTGCTCTAGTTGGTCTTTCCTGAATTTCTTAGTCACATCCCACAGCAAAAGCCATGGTCCACAGAGAGCTTCCAAAGCATCAAAGGGATCTCATTGTTAAAAGGTATCAGTCAGGAGAAGGGTACAAAAGAATTTCCAAGGCATTAGATATACCATGGAACACAGTGAAGGCAGTCATCATCAAGTGGAGAAAATATGGCACAACAGTGACATTACCAAGAACCGGAGCTCCCTCCAAAATTGATGAAAAGACGAGAAGAAAACTGGTCTGGGAGGCTACAGCAACATTAAAGGAGCTGCAGCAATATTTGGCAAGTACTGGCTGTGTGGTACATGTGACAACAATCTCCTGTATTCTTCATATGTCTGGGCTATGGGGTAGAGTGGCAAGACGAAAGCCTTTTCTCTTATGAAGAAAAACATCCAAGCCAGGCTACATTTGGCAAAAACACATCTGAAGTCTCCCAAAAGCATGTGGGAAAAGGTGTTATGGTCTGATGAAACCAAGGTTGAACTTTTTGGCCATATTTCCAAAAGATATGTTTGGCGCAAAAACAACACTACACATCACCAAAAGAACACCATACCCACAGTGAAGCATGGTGGTGGCAGCATCATGCTTTGGGGCTGTTTTCCTTCAGCTGGAACTGGGGCCTTAGTTAAGATAGAGGGAATTATGAACAGTTCCAAATACCAGTCAATATTGGCACAAAACCTTCAGGCTTCTGCTAGAAAGCTGAACATGAAGAGGAACTTCATCTTTCAGCATGACAACGACCCAAAGCATTCATCCAAAGCAACAAAGGAATGGCTTCACCAGAAGAAGATTAAAGTTTTGGAATGGCCCAGCCAGAGCCCAGACCTGAATCCGATTGAAAATCTGTGGGGTGATCTGAAGAGGGCTGTGCACAGGAGATGCCCTCGCAATCTGACAGATTTGGAGTGTTTTTGCAAAGAGTGGGCAAATCTTGCCAAGTCAAAATGTGCCATGCTGATAGACCCATACCCAAAAAGACTGAGTGCTGTAATAAAATCAAAAGGTGCTTCAACAAAGTATTAGTTTAAGGGTGTGCATACTTATGCAACCATATTATTTTATTTTTATATTTTTTCTTCCGTCCACCTAAAAGATTTCAGTTTGTTTTTCAATTGAGTTGTACAGTTTATAGGTCACATCAAAGGTGGAAAAAGTTCTGAAATGATTTATCTTTGTCTCATTTTTTTTACAGCACAGAAACCTGACATTTTAACAGGGGTGTGTAGACTTTTTATATCCACTGTACATCCCAGTCAGTACCATGCTTACCAAAACTCCATCAAAGTCATAAGTCATGTCATTTCTGCTTAAAATACCTTTTAAAATAACTTTCAAAGTCAGTTATTTAATACATCCATGTAAATGTGATAATAAATCCATTTGTATTTATATTTACACGTACATTTCTGCAATAAATGTGACATTTCACGGAAATAAAATCCAAATTTATGTTTTTATTGAATATGCTTTACATGTAAAGTTCCCTTCAATGTCTTATTTCATTATTCCTTTAAGACTGGGGGGAAATATCCTCTATGTTAATTTAATCATCTTTCAACATGTTGCATAAAATATACATGGCTATTTCATATATTGTTTTATATACCTCCTACAGAGACAATCACTTGTGAAATATGTACTAGTGAATACGAGGTCATGCCTAAGATTAAAAACACTTGGGTATTTAGAAATCCCAATTGTATAACATCAAAGTAATTATAAAAATTATATTTCATCTTACTCCAGTTGTTTTTCTGTCAGTAGATACTATCTCTTAGACCCAGCCTTCTAACCATCTCAACATCCTCCATCAGATAAAAAATGTCCAACACACACCCAGAGTTTATCAGTTTATAAACATCCCAGTTACTGTATTATGGTTCTGTTATTAATAAAAGGTATTTTCACATGAGTATATTTTAGTGACCATCTTGTACTACTCTGTTCAATCTCACATATATACCATCTAAGATGCCATGACTTTTCCTCTATGCCTCAACTTAAATTCCAACCCGACAGTCAAATATATCTTTTATTATTCATTTCTTCTCCATCTATAACCATCCCCATTTTGCTACCCTGAAATTCAAGAGTAATTGTAGATATCATAATCACAAGTAAGACACATACATTGATCTTACTACTCATTGGCTGACAGGAGCGAGCCCCCAGATCAATTAAACATTAGCGACTTGCCCGTCAAAAAATGAAAGCAATAAAATTGTAAGGCAGGTAATGTTGTTTGTGTGTGAAATTAATTTTGTTGGTGTTCCAAGATCCTTCAGCGCTCATTGCGAGCCTAGCGCTGAACGTCTTCGGTGCTCATTGCGAGGCTCTTGGTTGTTTGTGTGCTATGAGCAGCGTTGTTTTTTTTTTTTTTTTGGTATGGCAATGAATAATTAATAAAATAAGAAATTAATATACTTTACCTATTGTGAAGTAATATATGCAGGATTGTGTTGAAGAGCTGGCAATCTGTTTTCATGTTGCTGCAGCATCAGTGCTGTGGAGCTGCTGTAAGTGTCATGAATATGTGCAGTGTGTAGTGTAAATAGTGTGCGTGCGGGAGGCAAATCCGTTAGGGTAGCTGTGTACTTCCGGATTGTGTAAGTTAGTGTTCTAAAATGGCGCCTACTGTGTGGTATGCGGCTGATTTTGCGTCCTTGTTTTCGGAAAATCCGTAGGTTTTTGGTGGCGTTTTGCGTGTTTAGGGTCTTTTAGCCTCATTTTCGTTTTGTTCAGCGGCCATCTTTTCTCTCGCTTAGGGGATTTTCGGGTGTCTAAACTCTGAAATTTGGACTTAAATCAAGGTGTAACTTCACTTGCAGAGGTCCTGGGTGCCCCCCCTTGCTGTGGGTAAGCTTTTTATGTGCTTGTTGTGTGTATTTCTTGTGTTACAAATGTTTTTCGGGTGGAGCGGATTGCGTCCTTGTTTTCGGATGTCGTACGTCTTTTTTGGAAAATCCGTAGGCGTTTGGTGGTGTTTTGCGTCTTTACAGTCCTGTAGCCTCGTTTTCTTCGGCGGCCATATCTTCTCTCGCTTAGGGGACTTTCAGGTGTCTAAACTGGGTGAAATTGAGGTGTAACTTCGGTTTTCGATGTCCTGGCTGCCTTCCCTTCTGTAGGTAAGCTTTTTATGCATTTGTTGTGTGTATTTTTTGTGTTTTTCATGTTTTCATGTGAGCGGGTCTCGGGCGGTAAGGTCGTATTTTTGCGAGGTCGTAATGGGTTGTAACGCGGCTTGTATTTGTTTGTCGTAAGTCAGTAAATTTTGCGAGGTCCGCAGGCTTGCTATGCAACTATATATATTTACATTTTATAGCATTAGAGAAATAAAGAGGTGTGTGTGTGGTCCACCTATTCTATATAACTAAATGTTTGACTTAAATAATAAAAGGGACATTGAAAGCATTTTTTATTTGTAGCATCGTAAAAGGGTACTTGATATCACTGTTTGTTTAATTTTTTTAAATCATGCTCTCAAAGAAGAAAAACACTATTTATGTTTTTCCTTAACATTAAAGCAACAGATTATTTCCCCTTCATTCACTTTAAATAAATTAAGCAATTCAATGTTTATGTTATATTAAATTCATCTTTGCAGAATATTCCACCTATATTCATACCCCGTTGTAACACTTTTCCCCATGTCCATCCTGCACTTGGATTCTGGATATAAATATTCATTAATAAAGAAAATAAATATGTTAGGCAGGTCTCAGGGCACACCTATTTTTACATGACACCCTATCCTCCCAAAAACAAGTTGGTTTCATGTTCTAGAAAACTAAAACAGTGGGTACATTGTATTAGCCATTGTTCTCTAAAATAATAATATTGAAATATTCAGCAGCATATGTGATGCTCCTGTATGCTAATGTGTAGCTCAATATTGTAAGTTGTTCTTAAAAATGGTGGGGGAGCGAATTATATAGAAAATGGACATCATTGTCACCACAGAAATAGACAAGCAGACTGTGATACTAATTAGCACATGAAATCTGTCAATAAGTATTCAGGAGCTGCTTGTTTGCATATTAATCCAGATAAAACAGGAAGGCAAACAGAAAAAAAAAAACAGTGAAAAAAACAAACAAAACAAACAATAAAATTCCTTCCTGACTCCAGATACAGGCGATCGGATTCCTCCCTGGATCAATATTCCCTCTGTAATTATCCAGGATAACCCTGAATGCCCTTTTTATTTAAAAATATATCCAATCCCTTTTTAAAGTTATCTATTGAATCTACACCTCCTTTGGTGGAGAATTCCGTAGATTAACCACCCTTACTGTGAAGAACCCTTTTCTTTCTTTAAGGTGGATTCTTTTTACTTTTAATCTCAAAGGATGTCATCTTGTCAGTTGAAAACCTCTTGGCAGAAAAAGCTCCCTTGACAAAGCCTTGTATTGACCCAGGATATATTTATATAGGGTAATCATATCTCCTCTTAGATGCCTTTTTTCTAGTGAAAATAAGTTTAATTTGGTTAGTCTTGCTTCATAACTTAGCCCTTCCATTCCCCTTATTAGTGTTGTTGCCCATTTCAATACTTTTTCCAGCTCTAAAATGTCATTTTTATGAAGTGCTGCCCAAAATTGTACTCCGTATTCCAAATGAGGGCGTACTAGGCATTTGTATAGTGGCAGAATTATATTTGCTTCCCTTGCTTCTATACCCTTCTTAACACATGCTAATATTGTATTTGCCTTTACAGCTGCTGCTTGGCATTGAGCACTGTTACCTAGGTGGTTGTCCACAAGCACTCCCAAACCCCTTTCAATATCGGATAACCCTGTATTTGCTCCATTAAGATTATAAATTGTATGGCTATTTTTCCTTCCCAGATGCATAACTTTACATGTATTCATAATAAATCTCATCTGCCATTTAGTCGCCCATTTCTCTAATTTATGCAAATCCCTTTGGAGGGAAAGTACATCATTATCTGATTTAATTACCTTGCACAGCTTAGTAACATCAGCAAAAATAGAGACAATACTTTCCAATCACACATCATAAATATGTTAAAAGGAGAGGATCCAATACTGAAACCTTAGGAACCCCACTTACCATATTAACAGTCCAGTCATGAGATTCATCCCACCATGTTTCAGTAATGCCTATTAAAGGCCATTTCTCATAAACTGCTAAAAATTCTAACTCTCTAATTTTTCCTGGCAAGCTTCTGGCATTAGCATGCATACATCTAATGTTGTTATGAGTCTGTAGTTCTAAAGTACCCGCCATTGTACATAAGTTACTTAGCAATACCTCCCTATTGACTATACTATCCCTCCCCCCCCATCTCCTCCCACTTAACTAGTTAATTTGTTCCTTACCCATTCTACACTTTCTACTCCATTACTTCTATCTAGTCCCTTCCACCCACTAGTTTAAAAACTCCCCCAGCAGTTTGATCATCCTTTAACCTAACACACCAGCTCCTTCTTCATTAAGGTGCAATCCATCGCTGCTATAGAGATTAATTACGCATTAACCTCCCTGAGCTCTTTCTGTTTCCCTGGGCTAGCACATGGCACTGGTAGTATCTCAGAAAATACTTCCTTGGAGGTGCTTGCCTTCAGCTTATTACCTAGTTCTATAAAATCATTCTTTAGGGCTCTCCATCTTCCACTTACTATGTCATGGGTACCAATATGTACCAAGATCACCGGCTCATTTCCAGCCCCTCCCAATAATTTATATACCCAATACGCAACATGCCGAACCTGAGCACCCGGGACACAGCAAACTGCTCGATTGCTGGAATCTCCGTGACAAATAACCCTGTTTACCTTCCTAATAATAGAGTCCCCTATCACAAAAACCTCTCTCTTGCTCAGCCTATTCTGCCCTCCCTCTCCTCCAGTAGAACTGTTCTCCCAGGTGTTAGAGGAAGCAGCTCTATCTGGCATTGCCATTCCTGAATGGACATCCCCAACAGTTTCACTCAATCCAGCAAATCTGTTAGTGCTTCCCAACTCAGAACGGACCTCCCTCCTCCTTCTGATACCCCTGCTTCCCCTTGTAACTGTAATCCAGCTACCTCCCTGGACATCCTCACTAGCCCCAGCTCCACCCTCCATGCTAGGCCCAGCTAAACTATGCTCCGTGAGCACCAACTCCCTTTACAGTGGAATATCATTAAGTGCTGAAATTCTCCTCTCCAGTTCTCCAAATTGAGCTTCAAGATGCTCACACCTCCCACAGAGGTATGGACTCTGGATCAGCTGTTCAAGCAGCTCATACATGTGACAGGATGCACACTGAGTGAGGATGTCACTGGACAGACTTGTATAAAGCACTACAATGTGCTCCCCTTTTCTTTGAACACCATCCTTTTTTTTAAACCACCATACTTTTACTAGAACTGCACTTACACTAAAAGTGTTCGCAAGCTCACAAGTTTGCTCTTCACCTGTTTACATTAGGTTCTTACTACTCACCTGCCACTAATCACTGCACAAGTACCAAAACACACTTACTGTTTAGGAGAAATCACAGAACAGAGTCAAATAGACCACAAAAAGCCACACACTGATATAGCTTCACATGGGCAAAACAACACCCCCTCTCAGCTGCCCACTAATCACTGCACAAGTACCCAAACACACTTTACTTTTCAGGAGAAATCTCAGAACAGAGGCAAAAAAATATATATACAATACATATATATAACAATGTCACAAAGCAGGGTATGGAGAACATTCACAGACAATAGGCAAAAACATAGGAGTCATCTCCTATTCAGATAAAATGCAGCAAAACATATTTGGCCCTGTGTAACTTTAATGGATAAAACTTTGAGTTTCAGGTTAGAGAAGTGGTGGAGCCCCTGCTGGTGCAGAAGGTGCAAAGCACCTAGGACCACAAGATGGTAAGGGTCATCAGCTATCTGGAGTAAAAGAGATCAATTTATCAAGTTCCAAGGGCAGATAAACATGTAATATAAAGGTGCTCCGATTGCCTTAGGGGCTCTCCAAAACTGGGTAGGAGCAATAAGAAAAAGTTAGGAACAAATTTAAAAAAGTACTGAGAACATTTAGTATGCATATAGGACATCTAATAAAAGCAAAATCAGCCCCTTTACATTAAGCTTTTGCAATCTTAGGTCACAAGATCTTCAGTATATATTTTTTTTAATGGCAAGTGAGTCAGCGACTGAATTATTTTGATTTACTTCCCTATACCATAATAGTCCTTGCCCCAAAAAAAAAAAATGTTTAAAAAAAAAAATTGATGGCTACTCAGCCCTCGATACCTTGACAAGCCTACTGTCTTTATACAAATTAAGTTTGCTACCATACATTACCATTTCTGAAAAATGATCTCCTGGCCTGTCCACCATTGAGAGGAGGTAAGTTCCTTTTGTCTGGGCCTACAAACGTATCCCATCGCACCTTCTCTGTTCCTCCGAGTTCTTTGACTTTTTGTAAACAGTTTTCCAAGTAATCAACTGGATCATCTGGTCGATAATACATTAACCCATTCAGAAGACCCTGCAACAAATATAATGTAGAGTGAGTATACAGCTGACAATTAATACAGTGGAGCTTTCTGTGCAAGTATTACTTGAAATCAGTTTGTGCTTCAAGAGCCGTACCCAAGTAATAATCATCTACATAAGGCATTTCACTAGAGTGTGGAATTACACTAAACTGTGTTACGGTCAATAAAGTAAATAATGTCAATGGTGATGGTAGACCCCTCCGATTCCTAGATTTGAAATGATAGAAATCTAGCTGTCATTTTTTGAGTAGACTTCATTGAGTTGCATTGGCATTGTACATGTCATATCATTACTACGTAACTAGTTTCTTCTAAGCTATACCAGTAATGGCTTACAAGAAATACAACAATAGTGAATCAAAGCTAGAAGGCTGAGAACTATTAGTCTACATGCAGTAAAGTATAAAACTAATCACACGGCCTAGGTGGCTGCAGTCAGTAGTTCTCTATCACAAAAACTGTTGAAGTTCCATAGGAGGAAGCAGCAAGAGGCAATTTGTCAGATAATTGCAGTTCTACTATAGTCATGTTTTATAATATAGTCTTTGAAAAACTTGACAAGAAAGTGGGCAAATTTGTAGAAAGTAAAAATTAATAAATATATATTTATTATGCTATTATGTTATGTACTGGGAGGTACCACTGGGGTCGTTGTTGGCCTGCTGTCTTGATCTTTTGAAGTAAATAAGACATTGGATAAAGCTAAGTACTTCAAAGTGTCTATTGAAAGCTACTATTTTTATATAAAAAAAAATAATAATAATAAAAAATTAAGAGGCACTCAGAGAGCGAATGAACCTAAAAGGAATATGGAAGTGTCCTTGTTTTTCCCCTTTTTCTAATCTAGCACCTGCTGCTTATATCAGACACACACACTTTACATGGAGTACATACACATACATATTTATATTAATAAAAAAAAATGGTTTCCCCGCCCCAGAGCTGGCTACATAGGCACTTGGTACTAGCCAATAGAAACACTGCATTCAAGTACGGTTTTTAACCCTATACTAATCTTCAAGCCAACGGCAGAACAATGCAGAAATCCACACAACCATTTCTGAGCTCCTCTTTGCTTCCTTATGGTGGGGAAAACACATCCCATGATGCTTTGCAGAAACTGACTTCCCAGAAATTGCAACAAGGTAAAAGATGCCTGTTATCAGCCAAATTTATTATGTTTTTTTTTTTTGCTAATTTATCTAGGATTATCAGGGGCATTCCTTGTCAATATCAACTGCTATAAAAGCTGAAGAAATTTTCAAACTTTAGGGTAAGTTTAACATTTCTTATTTTGGTACTTTTCTATGCAAAAAATATGTTTTTACACAGTACTGATTATCCTCTAGCAGATGCATTTATAATCCATAATACTTAAATATGCCTTGAATATCTGCTACCCCCGTACCAGCTCAGTGTTTTTTTTTTTGCCAAACATATCTTTTGGAATTATGGCCAAAAAGTTCAACCTTGGTTTCATCAGACAATAACACCTTTTGCCACATGCTTTTGGGAGACTTCAGATGTGTTTTTGCCAAATGTAGCCTGGCTTGGATGTTTTTCTTCATAAGAGAAAAGGCTTTCGTCTTGCCACTCTACCCCATAGCCCAGACATATGAAGAATACGGGAGATTGTTGTCACATGTACCACACAGCCAGTCCTTGCCAGATATTCCTGCAGCTCCTTTAATGTTGCTGTAGGTCTCTTGGTAGCCTCCCAGACCAGTTTTCTTCTAGTCTTTTCATCAATTTTGGAGGGAGCTCCAGTTCTTGGTAATGTCACTGTTGTGCCATATTATCTCCACTTGATGAGGACTGTCTTCACTGTGTTCCATGGTATATCTAATGCCTTGGAAATTCTTTTGTACCCTTCTCCTGACTAATATCTTTTAACAATGAGATCCCTCTGATGCTTTGGAAGCTCTCTGTGGACCATGGCTTTTTCTGTGGGAAGCGACTAAGAACATTTCAGGAAAGACCAACTAGAGCAGCTGAACTTTATTTGGGGTTAATCAGAGGCACTTTAAATGATGGCAGGTGTATGCCGACTCCTATTTAACACAATATGGAATGTGATTGCTTAATTCTGAACACAGCTACAAGAGGGTTATAAGAGGGTGTGCAGACTTATGCAACCACATTATTTTTCTTTTCTTTTTTTCTTCCCTCCACCTAAAAGATTTCAGTTTGTTTTTCAATTGAATTGTACAGTTTTTATGTCACATTAAAGGTGAAAAAAGTTCTGAAATGATTTATCTTTGTCTCATTTTTTTACAGCACAGAAACATATATATATATATACATACATACATACCATACACACACACACACACACACCGCAACACAACCACTTATGATGGGCAGAAGATGATTTATAGAAGCCCTCCACCAGATTGAACACAAATGTTGTGCTCTCATTTGAATGTCTAAAAATAAGATTAAAAAAAAAAGGTTGTCTGCTCCAATTCCCAGATAAACAGTTATTGAACTGCACTCTGGGAAACTGGACAGGGATATGCAAATGAGTCAACAATGTGCATGTGTGTAATTATGGATGAGCGCAACCAGATACAAGATGTACCCAGCGTCAAGTTTTCCCATAGGGTTGCGGAGAGTCGGACACAACTGAACAACAACTTTGCCATCATCCCACCCTTGCTCTCTCACCTATTCCCTGTCAACTCCACTATACACATCCTGGACTGTGCTGAACTGCTCTACACTGTGACTTGGAAGTTGATTACATCTTAAAACAGCATGATAAACTGGCTATACATTGCACTTCATTTTTTCTCTACCATAAGTAATTCCTGAGATATACAAACATTGTTTTTGCAGCTAATGTGAGGTTCAATATGCTAACTAGATTGTGGAACAGTCAAGGATATTATAAGAAACCAATACATAAAAAAAAAAAAATGTATATATATATTGCCATTATGAGCTCTAACTACAAATTTCTCACTAGAAAAAGCCATTTTTTCAATTCCTGTACTATTCTACAGAGCCTATTTTTTATATTGGAGAAATTTCATAGCTGATAAATTGATAGGTACAATAGAAAATTAAGCGGTTTCACTCATTTATCAGATAGCCTAGTAAATACAGTCCAGCCTGCTGCAAAACAGCTAAAAAAAATATCATGTTTAATGTAGTTTCAGATAAAAACCGCTGCTCACACACAGCATTCAGACGTCAGTTGTTTACAGACAGCGTGATACTTTATTTAACATGATATTAGTAAAAATTGATATCAGGAGCTGTGGAGTTTGGCATTTACAATACTTAGCTGCAGCTCTTCTGTTCTATGATATTACTCATAAAGAACCAGTGTATTATATTATTTTCTCTATTTTTATTCATTTAGACATATATTATTAAATGTATCTTAAATATACAGATAAAATGTAAGCAAATAACAGACATAAAAAGAAAACCGTACAACAATAGTTAAATGTTGCATTACATGACAAAATTGTATTAATAATGCCTCAATCTCTATATCTAATTTTAACCTTACATAAAAAGGGAAGAATATTACCACGATGTTGTTAAATTTAAATGATTATACTCTGAATTTTGTTTATTTTAAGCATTGAACACATTTTATATTCAGCTTCAGATCTGTAATAAGGTTGTGTTTATTTCACAAAATGTATTTTGCCTAAATTCTATTATATTGTACATTTTGGGTAACTACCGTATATACTCGAGTATAAGCCGAGTTTTTCAGCCCTTTTTTAAGGCAAAAAAGGGCCCCCTCGGCTTATACTCGAGTCACTCTCCCCCCATGTGTCTCTCTACCCCCCCCCATGTCTCTTTCCCTCCCCCCTCCTCAACCTAAACCCCCCTCAACCCCCCTCCTTCACATAAACACCTCCCCCCTCTCCCCTCACTTACCTGCTTGTGCTCCGGCCTCCGCTCCTTGACCCGGCGCCGGTGAGCATGTGACGTCACATGTGCGCCGGAGCCAGGTCAAGGAGCGGAGGCCGGAGCACAAGCAGGTAAGTGAGGGGAGAGGGGGGAGGTGTTTAGGTGAAGGAGGGGGGTTGAGGAGGGAAGTTGGGGTTGAGGAGGGAGGTTGAGGGCTTGAGGATGAGGATGGGGGGGGTTGAGGAGGAAGGTTGAGGATGAGGAGGAGGGGTTGAGGATGGGGGGCTTGAGGAGGAGGGGTTGAGGAAGGGGTTGAGGATGAGGAGGGAGGAAGAGACACAGGGAAGGGAGAGGGGAAAAGAGACACAGAGAGAGAGGGGGACACAGAGGGCACAAGAGGGACACAGGGGGCAGCACATTTCCCACCCACGGCTTATACTCAAGTCACTCATTTTACCCAGTATTTTGTGGTAAAATGGGTGCCTCGGCTTATACGGTAAGCTTCACATAGTATGCCAAGTCCTTTTTCTACGGCAGCAGTGACAATTTTCCCTACAGCGGTGAGCTGCTTTGCCACCTCTGTGAAGCTTAGTAAATCTGGGTCACATGTATCAAGATGTGTTTTTAATGGTTAATGTCAAGTATATTAGCAAGAGTAGTAATAATAATGTAATTAGAGTAATAAATAAATACAATAAAATATAATAATAATAATAATAATAATAATAAAGATATATAGCATCAGTATTTTCCATGATAGCTGGACAATGGTTGTGTGTTTGTGTCGCTCAGTCGTGTCCTACTCTCTGTAACCTCATGGACCGCAGTACACAATACTGATACACTTGCTATTCATGACTGAGATACTGGAGTGGGTTGCCAGTTCTTTCTTCTGTGGGCCACAGAATACAGTATTCCTCGGCGGTCTCCCATCCAATTACTTCCCAGGCCCAACCCTGCATGGCTTCAGGTTGGTGTGACCTCTTGGTTCCCTGACTAAAATCAAACTCATTAGCACTGTCAATCACTTGTCTAACACTGAAAGTTACCCACAAAGAAAAACACTGATGCCCTGGTACACCAGCAAAGCCTGCGGGCTTCAAATTCGTCGGAGTTACCGATCAATAAAATTAGCCAAGCCCGAAACAGACGTGGCCGACATCCAAACCTGTAAACCATTCTTGCGCACGTTGCATGTGCGGCCGTGAACATGATCAATTAGTCAAACCTGTAGTTACGGTTTAGATGGAGCCAATGGTAAAAGAGATCGTCATCATTATGTCACTGAAAAATGGAGGTTAGATTTCAATCCTTTACAGGTTTCAATCGGACCCACATTCCAGAAATAATGCCATATTAATAAATCAGTAAATATGATATTCAAGTCCATTATATGTATTAACACATTGATTGCCGGGATCGATATACCACGGAAATTAAACATAAAAAAAGTATATTATATTGCAGATTTGCGAGCTTGAGAACGTTGTGCTATTAATAGCCAACATCACTTTCCCTTTCATTATAAGTACAGTAGTGTGTTTATATTTGCGTTTACAATGCTACGGATAGGACTTGAACTTGCGGATCCTCTCTAGTACCCGTGGGCTTTTTGGCTCCAGTTGCTGTTTACGGGTTCGAACAACAGTGGATTTGTAGCAATTTAAAAGCGATTTGCAAACGTAACATTTCCGGGCTTGAAAGATCAAATGCTTAGCGTCAACGGAGTTGCGATTTCGACAGCCCGTAGGGTTTTTCCCGCAGATCGTTTGCGGGTAGCTGCAAGAGGCCAATTTTATAGCCGTAAGTCTAGTGGGCTCCGTTACGGGCTACGAGTTTTAGAGTTGGGGGAATTTAATAGGGCTGTAACCATTATTTTATCACACACATATATTCTAATATAATATAAAAATGATTTACAGTGAACAGGACAGGATACGGCAGCTTAGAATAATCATATTATAACAAAGGAGGCAGGTAATATATTACCAGGAGGTGTCTGCATTCACAAACACCCTGAGGCTTAATGCTAGAACTATTAAGACATTGCTAGCAGTGACAGCTAATCTGATCTCAGGTCTCAAATCTTAGCACAGGTTGCATGCACCTAAAGGAGATTAATGCATTTACACCCAGATATTTAGCACATGCTGCAATTGTATCCCAGGGAATGAGAGCTAATGCAATCTCATATAATGGGAGGCTTATTAAAGACGACACATTTTAATTCATAGACCGCATAGAATAGCATTGGACTGGAGAGGTTATCCAAGTGGCCCAGTGCTCCTGGATTCATTAAACTTCAGAGGCTTCTGTACAGGTTGTGATTTGCTGCAGGAACATTGGTATAGCAGTGGCAGAAAAAGTAAATGGAGACCCCCAGCAAAGTAAT